>VZTD01002597.1:856815-903080 GCA_013397725.1 Rhagologus leucostigma
TTTTTTTAATATATTCTCTTACTACTCAGCTTATCTGAATGGGAGACTGGACTGTCCTTCATGGAGATGCAAACCTAGAGTAGGTTTTTTGACATATTAAGTAAAATTAGTCCATGCCTTTATTTCGGGCAATGATCTGGTGTGATTTCTAAACAACAACAAAAATAGCCGGAACCCTATCCCAGAAAAATTTAAATTTATTGTAACATATCCATGTTATCCTCCTGTTTTTCCTGGCATGAGGAGGGAGGAGGCAGTTGAAATATTTTAGTGCATCTTTTTTCTAAGGGTCATGAGACAATTACATCACAAAACATCCCTGTGCCTTCATGAGCACCAGTGTTAAAAAATTTTATAGTAGCAACAGTTACTGCAATCAGACTCTGTATGCTCAACACTGTGTATATAAATCCCTTAAGACAGAACTTAGCTGCACAGAGAGATGACTGAAGAAGAAAACAGACCAAGTTGCTGAGTCAAGTTGCTGTATAGCAGAGGAATAACAGAACCAGGTAGAGAATACATAAATTCTGTTTCATAGTCTGCTTCAGATGATAATGTAATTTCTCCTAAATTACGCATTTAAACCCAGACAGAAAGATGTGATTTTTGAGAGAACTCTCCTCACAGGTTTTTAAAACGTCCTTCAAATCTATGCAATTGTCTCCAGTTTTACTTCCAGTGTGACTGACACTGCTTTAGTGTATGTTACTTCCAGCTCCATTTCATATGACGATGTAACAATTGAAAATATACTGTTAAATGTCTGAGTGTTCCCTTGATTTTAATGGGATCTAGATTAAATGACAGTAATAAGCATCCCTTTGTGCACAATTCTTCCAGAAGAGTTGCAAAAGTGGTACTAAAAAGCCCTCTCTCAAAAACTGTAACTTCAAAGTCAGGTAGGAGGCTCATTGTGGTTTCTTTTTCTTCCAAATGCCCTATTAACTCTATTAAGCTTGAAATTCAATTCACTCACCGCTTCTGTGACCTGACCAGCCAAAATGCTACTTGTTCTGCTGTCTGGAGGGAGCTGGAAACTGTTTTTTGCTTTTTGCGACAGTTTTTCATTTCATTTCACTGACAAAATTCAGCATAAGCGAGCAGAAACTGAGTTTTCACCTGTTTTGTTCATTCTCAGCAAAACTTGTAGCTAGTTCCCAAAGCCTTTTTGTTTAAACTAGTTCATTAAAACAAAAAAAACTACATAGGATATTTTCTATGGTCTTATTTGTTGTGGAGTTGCTTCAGGGGCTCCTACGGGGAAACTGTCGTGACAGTTTTGATGCTGAAGTACAATAATGTAGAGATTATATAGCTGGTATTACAGAACATCAGCTTCTTCTCTAGTGATTATAAAATATACAGTTTATCAAAGCACAGAGAATTCCAGAATTCCCCAGTGCTCTTCATGGAAGACTGTGAAAATAAATAATCCAGACTAAAAAAAACCAACCAAACCAACCAAAAAAAAACCCCAAACAAACCAAAAAACCAAAGCTCTTTAGAGATTTAATAAAGAAGTGATAAGTTATCATAGAAAAACATAGGGAATCTTCAGTTTAGGTTTCTCTTCCTTATGCACCTCTTTGTGCCTTCTATTCATATCTAACTATATGTCTCTAATAATTTAATTGATCATCTCAGCTATTGAAAACACATGGTGCAATAAAGACAACATTCTCCAGCAATGTCATTAAATATTTCAGCTAGTGCTACCACCTGTGGATGGTTCAGTTCAGCCCCTTATACCCTTCCTTTACCATTGTCATGCTTTTCTTCACGCTAATCACGCTCTACAGTCTTTGTTGTGCTGTTTGATAAGTGATTTCACTTCTTCCTTTCCAGTCTCTTCTGCAAACTGGTTTAGCTATGGTGCCCTCTCACTGTAGATGTCTCCATCAGTACTGTCTGTTCCTATGCCTCTGCTAAATCAGTAAATAAGTATACAGCTGAGAGCTGTGTAAAACAAAAGTTATATGATCAGCTTTCTGTAAAAAACCGAATGATGTCTTCTCATATTTATTCTCACCTCTCTTTGATCTGAAAGTCCATTATGGCTAATGACAGAAAAAGATTGAAATAGCTTAATATTGTTTAGTTTAGAGATGCGCAGAGTAGGAAAAATCACAATATAGAGAGATGTGACCTGAGGAAGGTAAATCTGACATCCTTATTTACTCTCCCAGAACAAAGAAATTATTCTGTCCAGATGTAAAATGCAGGGGATAAATTACTGCTCCACAGAGCACACTCTGGGGCTCACTGCCTCGAGATATTGAGGGCAAGACAAAATTGCTGCTTACAGAACTGGCCAGTATAAACATAATGCCATGAAGAAGGAGAAATATGGTGGTGAGCAGAACAGCCAGCGAGTGTGGGGGATCTCCCTTTATTTATTACAAGCCACTCCAGCCCTGGCAGTTCTGTTTACCCACACCATGCTGGACTCTGTAATTATGACCAGATATATTCCCCTTAGGCAGCTCAAATTGCCTAAACCAAGGTGAAATTAAACTGCAGTTTATTGTCCTTGAGATCATTAATTTTCCAAAGAGATGCAAACAAACACATAGAGGACTGGTCCTAACAACCAGACCCTTCTTACCTTTTTATAAGCTTCTGATTACATTTTAAGAAATGAGGATATAAGGAACTGGAAAGGCTGAGATCTCTGGATCCATGTCACTGAAACCACCATCAATATTAGCATGCACAGGTGCCCCATTGGTCAAGAAGCCTAAAAGGGCACACAGCAGCTCATGTATTTGCATCCCAAAAGTGCTTCGCCCATTGAGAGGCAGCGGGCAGTGACAAAGAACAGAAACATTTATATGTCTTCCTGACAAATACAGGACACAGCTCTGAAAACTACTAAGGCCCACGGGCCTCATGACCATTAAAACAATCACAAAAGGAAAACATTTTGAGAAGGAAATCCATAGTTCACTCTCCTTCAGATCTGAACTGGAAGAGGAACAGGGAGCAGAATGATGTCCCCAGAACCCAAACGGAAATGTTCAGTGGCCTACGACACCACTGAGACACACAGGCCTAGGGGGCCAGATGGGATCCACCCAAGGGTACTGAGTGAGCTGACAGAAGTGCTCACCAAGCCTCTTTCCATCATTTACCAGCAGTCCTGGCTAACTGGGGAAGTTCCGGCTGACTCAAGCCAGCAAATGTGATGCCCATCTACAAGAAGGGCCAGAAGAAGGACCCAGGGAACTACAGGCCTATGTAACTGACTTTGGTGCTGGGGAAGGTCATGGAGCAGATTGTCTAGAGTGTCATCATGTGTCAGGTACAGGACAACCAGGGGATCAGGCCCAGACAACGTAGATTTGTGAAAGGCAGGTCCTGCTTGACTGACCTGATCTCCTGTGACAAAGTGACCCACTGAGTGGGTGAGGGCAATGCTGTGGAGGTCTGCCTGGACTTTTGTAAAGCTTTTGATTCCATCTCCCACAGCATTCTCTTGGAGAAACTGTCTGCTCATGGTTTGGACAGGTGCACTGTTTGTTGGGTAAAAAACTGTCTGGATGGCCAGGCCCAGAGAGTTAAATCTAATTGGCAGCTGGTCACCAATGGTTTTCTCTAGGGCTCAGTGTTGGTGCCAGTCCTGTTTAATATCTTTATCAATGATCTGGACTAGGGGATCGAGTAATTTCAGCAAGTTTGCAGACAACACTAAGTTGCATGGGAGTGTCAATCTGTTGAAGGATAGGAAGGCTCTGCAGAGGGATCTGGACAGGCTGGGTCAATGGACCAAGGTCAACAGTGTGAGGTTCAAGAAGGCGAAGTGCTGGGTCAGAATAACTACCCTACCCTTGGGTCAGAACAACTCCATGCAATGCTACAGGCCAGGGGCAGAGTGGCTGGAAAGCTGCCCATTGGAAAAGGACCTGGGGGTGCTGATTGACAGGTGCTGAACATGAGCCAGCAGTGCCCAGGTGACCAAGAAGGCCAATGGCACCTGGCCTGTATCAGCAATAGTGCAGCCAGCAGGACCAGGGCAGGGACTGTCCCCCTGTACTCAGCACTGGTGAGGCTGCACTTTGAACCCTGTGTTTAGTTTTGGGCCCCTCACTGCAAGAAAGACACTGAGGCATTGAAGCATGTCCAGAGAAGGGCAGTGGAGCTGGGGAAGGATCTAGAGCACAAGTCTGATGAGGGGTGCCTGAGGGAACTGGAGTTGTTTAGCCTGGAGGAAAGGAGGCTCATGAGAGAACTTATCAATCTCTACAACTACCTGAGTAAAGTAACAAGCAATAGAACAAGAGGAAATTGCCTCAAGTTGTGCCAGGGGAGGCTTAGATTGCATATTAGGAAAAATTGCTTCCCCAAAAGGGTTCTCAAGCATCGGAACAGGCTGCCCAGGGAAGTGGTTGAGTCACCATCCCTGGAGTGTAGATGTGGCACTTGGGGACATGGTTTAGTGGTGGGCTTGGCAGTGCTGGGTTAATGGTTGGACTTGATGATCTTAAACGTCTGTTTCAACTTAAACAGTTCTGTGATTCTATGTTATTGTTAATATTGTTAATATTTATCATAAGATTTGAAGATGAGAGAAACACGTCTGACACAGATAGCCTTAAATTCCCTATCAGGCTGCACTCAGCAGAGAGATCTGTGACTTTACTGCAGCAGGTCAGCTTATAATGGGGTACAAGCACATGAAGTGCTGAACCTTTAATTTTGTGTTAGTCCATAAAGCACTTAAAAAACATCTGTGAAATGTATACCTTTGGTCTGCCTTTTCAGTCCCAGTTTATGGTAGACAAAAATACCTTTGAGTTTCAGAGAAGAAAAAGAATCATAATCTATGAAAAAGTGAGAACCCAATTTTAAATAAACTGATTGCACAGGTAACATCATTTACATTAGAATCTAGTGGTGTTGCTCATTATTACAAATCTCATAATTTGAAGATATTTCTTTACATTTCAGTTTTGCATTTTTGTTCAGAATTAGGAAAGTACAATGTTTTACAAGTTTTGATAACAAAGAAGTAAGAGCCATGACCATTAATGTGCTGATGAAGGTTAAGATGCCCATCTAAGGGGAAGGCACTGAAATCTCATTCAGTGATTTTCTTGATTTTCTGACATATGTAGGTGAGGTATCATATTAACATTGAAAATTTAAAAAGAACAAAAAATATATATTATATATATATATAATATATAATATATAATCTTTTTCTCAGTTAACCTAATTTTTTTAAATTGTTCTCCAAAAAAAAAGGAAGGCAGCAAGATGTAACTTCATCTTACACTGCTGCAAAGACCCCGAGAACAGGTGCCCATGGTGTGTGCCCAGGCTCAGCTCCTCCAGCTTCCCATAATCACCTGGGTACCCAGAGCAAGCTTTAGAGCTGCACCATTTACTCTCAAAGCCATTGTCAGGCTATTTGATTTCAAAAATGCTAAGTCACAGGTATTCCAGAGTGCTTTTACTGCAAACCCTTGCTTTCCCACTATATAAATTTACACCAAGACTCAGACTTACCATTATTTATCTGCCACTACCTAACATACCAGATGACTGCTCCAATACCTAAAATACGAAATGTCTGCAGAGTTTCAGATTAAGTGCCAGGGTACTGAAAAATAACAATAGTGTGGCTCACCTGTAGCTATGTAAATGACAAGTTTGGACCACCTGGAGAGTTTGAGCAAAAATTTGCTCATTTCCCTCCTTTCTCCTCTTCCATCTTTTGTCATATTGACATTACCTGTTTTAATTCAATAACTGTCCATTATCATAGTAAAACTATCTGATAGTTTTGAGCTCAGATTAGTAAACAGTGGTTTCTTTTAAGAGCCTTTGTCAGGTACTTAGAAATTACTAACAACGTTCAAAAGATTTTCTACATGCCTGCAGTTTCTCCCAAGATAGGCACTCCAAGTTTCAGTTTCAAGTCTGACTGCAAAATGCCTGTCATTTATCTCTAGGTCAGAATTCAAAGCAGAATGAACACAGAGCCAGAAAAGCCTTGTACTTCAGTGCTTTTTATTTTTTTATTTCCATATTTTTTTACATAGGCCATATCCCTGTATTAGTTACGCTTATTAAAGTCTAGAAACCACAATTGAGTCAGTGGAATAATCAGAGATCAGTATCACCATAACCAAAAGCAAAATATAATTTGTTATTTTCTATTGACATAGGAAGCACCATGAATATTTACAACACTGAATAAATACATTGCACTTAGATAGTGCTACCTTGTATTTCTAAAGTGCACTATGCATATATAACTATGCTCAGAATAATAGTTACAAAGAACCGCATTCAGTTCTAACGCAGAACATCTCATTATATCAGACTGTTTGGAAAACTGCTTGAAAAAAAAAAGAAAGATTGCTGGAGAATTCTAGTTTATTATCTGATTTCCTGGACTTGTGTAAGCAAATGCATGTAGGAAGGAAGTTTCAAAGGCAAAACCTCTCATGAATTAGTCCAAATTCTTTAATGACCCTGACAATTTTATAGCCGAATTCTCACTGCTAAGGTTCGCATTCTTTTTTGTTTTTATTCTGAGTGCTGGCCTCTTCCATTTTATGCAAATATAGATGATTATAAATACAGACACATACGCTTGCATAAGGATCCTTAATAAAAGATGGTGAATAAAATCTTTTATGAAGGTCTGTGTGAACAATTTATAACAATACACCAAATGAGAAACAAAAAAATTGGCAAGAGTTCCTTCCTTCATCTGTTTGACAAGAACAAAGGAGATAGAAGAAGATTACACATAAAGGAGATTTTAAATGCAGAGTGCAATCTCTAAAACAAATCTTAGAATAACACCTCACTTGTACAAAGGAGACAATTCAAACCCGACTCGAATAATCAGGTGCTCATTTTAAAGAGGGAGATGGCTATCTAATGATCTTTCTCCCCCTGGTAGATTATCTGACCTCTGTGAAGGATGATCCTCGGATTTTTCTACCAAGTTCAACAAGTCATTTACTAATTTTGCTTATGCATCATGTGCTGTTAAACAGTTTATCACCAACGACGATGATATATGCAGGTCTGACAATACCAACCATGTCACAGCTGAAATTGGGTACTTTTCATGCAAAGCTGCTTTTTTATGATTTCTAAAATTTCTTAGATAATATGCAAAACAGTACATTGAATTTTCTTGTGTTCTTTGCAATAGAAACAGAGTGAAGCTCATTATCTGGTAGCCCCAAACCTGCTGGGACACATCCAGGTTACCACCTTTATTGACAGGACAGAACCACTACGAGACAACACCAAAAATTTTAGGCAACCCTTTTTCTGCCCTGATTGGGAGAGTGGTGGGAAGAAATAAACACTGATAAGGTAGAGGGGGATGTCTGTAAGTCACAGAGATAGGATCAGCAGGAGGGGCAGCCAGAGGGAGCCTCTGCTTTGCCATCCATTCTGCCCCAGCTCAGCTGTGTTGCAGTCCCACCACTGCAGCTGGGAGGGGTGGGTTCCTTCAATCCACTGAACCCTCCAAGAGGTTTGAATCTTGGAATGATGCAAAGACAGACCAAACCTGGCTTTTGATAGACACATAATATGTGATTCTAGATTCCAGAGCTGACAGATAATAGAACTGATGGGTGTCAAAGGCCATTCTTCATTCCCATGTTATCCTGCCCAGCTCCAGAAGAGGTGTCATTCTCACGGTCTTTTGAGCTGTAGGGTGGTGCAGAGGTCTCAGTTCCCTCACCTTGGGAATAAAGCTCCATTTTCAACCTTCTAAAACTGGCAAAGAATGAGCCACCAGCTCAAAGATGAACTTTAGTTTGTCCCAGGACACAGGTGAGCATTAGGAGATGCTGTTTACTGACATGTTGAGACTGGGGAGAGGAAAGCTGCTGCACCTTATTGGCTGCATAGCTTTACTTTATTTCATGGGAAGAGTGTTGAGAGTGGGACTAGATGACCTTTAAAGGCTCCTTCCAATCCAAACCATTCTACAAAGAGGGTTCTTTGTGTGACCGTATTAACACGTTTCCCAATGTAATGGTAATGACGGATATTCTTATGGAGAAGCTTGAAAACAAATATGAGTTTAACTGATATCTTTGCAGGTGCTTGTGAGAGCCAGAAACAGCAAGCCTGGGGGGGAGTTGGAAATTTACAATCTTACTGTAAATCTGCTCTGGACTAAGGAGATTTCTCAATGCTCAGTGAAATTCTGTGAAATTCTGCCTATTGCAGGAGTTGCTGCCCAGCACTGATACAAGAACTTCCAGGAGCTGCAGTCCAAGCAGGCAGCGTTGAGCTTTCTGGCCGTGTGTGTGGTATGGAGGTCCTTATGGAGGGACCATTTGAAATCTTTTTGTATGGAACATGTGCCACACAAGCTATGCTGGGTACTCCAGTGCCTTGATACATCCCATTGTAAGACATGTCACAAACTCCAGGGCTGGGTAAAAGTCCAAATCACTTGTTTGATTACAGGATATGTCCAGACCAAGGTTTTTTTTTTTTAATTTCAGTGTGTCATAAATACACATGATCTTCCTGATTTCACAGTGATTTTGGAAGGTTTAGTAACCTCTAATCTGTACGGAATGGATTAGGATTCCCTAATCCGTTTCAGATGAAATGAGTGGGGTAAATTCAATCCACTTTCCTTAACGGTTTAATGAGTCTTTTTGAAGCAGATTAAAGAAAGGTCACACAACTTCAGTGTCCGGTGGAGGGACAGTAAGAAACATTTCATAATGATTTGCAGAATGAGCATCTATTTAACTGCTGTGCTGAGCAGGGACTTGTTTCACTGAAGAGGATTCAGGATGGCAGATTCATATTAACAGTTTTAATGGTTTCATTCAAACATTTGAGTGTGAAGGAGTTGTCCCTCTTGTGAAGTCCTTTCCAGTTTTCCCTCCATATCATATTTTTTATGAACCAAGGAGAGGTCAACTCATCGTTCCAAATGTGTCCTGATCCCCACTTTACTTGATAAATTTTCAAGCAAGCACTTAAGAGCTTTTCTGTCATTCTGTCCTGCTCTCTGGGAGATGTTTCCCAAGGAACACACAAAGCCACTTCATTGTCCTCTGTCAGTTCATCTGTTGAAATGTTTTTCAGATGTCTGATACACAAAAAATACCCACAACAGATAAATTGTCAGACCATAACTTATCCTGTCAAATATTCTTAGATTCTGTTTTACTGTTCACCTGTTTTCTCTTATTTTTCTCATAAAATTGGAATGAATACCTCTTCCCAGTTCCATATTCTTAGACTATGTTCACAAAAGCCTGTTTCAACTCTAAAATTTATGAAGACTCTGATAATATCACATAATGATCACAAGTGCATGAAATGCTCCATACCATTCATTCTCTGTGCACCTGGGATCTTGCCATGGGAATATCAAAAGAACAGTGCCAGCATTTCACATGCTGCTTGTATTTGATGTTCCAGTTGTTTTTTTGTGACAGCTGGACTGTTCAGAAAGCATTTCTGGCAGACAATGTTAAAATATTCACTGGTGTCTTGATCTAATTCAAACTTGTATTTGCAAATTGCTTTCTTCCTTCTTAATTCCAAATGTCAGAGAGAAAATAATAGGTGCATGCCACCTTAATATTTGCTATGCTACTTCTCTTAAAATATTGGGATTATGATGTATGTCCATTTTTAAATTATACTCCAATTATCTACAGTTAAATTAGGAATCTCTATAGTGCTATAATACCAGCCTGCCGACATACAAAAACTACTTCCTGCAAACATTTGATTTTCAGAACTGTTTGATACAATTGAAAATTTTCCTAAAATATGAGAAATTGTCATTTTCCTAGTCTTGGGCCTATAGATAGTATAGCTCTATGAAAAGGATGCCAATTAGACTGCTGGGCAGGTACTGTAGCAGCTCAGGATCATGTTCCTGCTACATGATTTCTTGTTCAATGCTTGTCTGAGATCTCGGTAAGTCTCATATGTATTTTGGTATCACTGTTTTTCAATCAATGAAACCATTTATATCATAGAACCTCTCCAAAAGCAGACTTTACGATCTGACTGAGACTAGCATAAGCAATGAAGACAACCTATTTCATTGATGATCTCTCGATTTCTGTCATAAAAGAATAGTAATGATCTAGGAAGCTGCTTTGCAAGTTAACATTTCAGTTTCAGTTGCTTGGATTCCTGCTTTGTTTTGATTTTTTTATCTTTTCAGCATACTTTAGGAAATAAAAGGAAAAAATATCTCAGAGAGTGAATAGAGTTTTAGCAGAATACCTGAGAACGTGCATAAATGTAAGCTGATAAAGTAGTCCTATTGTGTGACATTCCTGAAGTTCTTGTGTAGTTAAGTAGATACTCTCAAACTGGGGTCAGATAGAAGTTTGTAAGGCAGCCACACGGCTGAAGAACTAGACTAGGTGTCAGAAGTTCGTCATCTAATTCGTGACATGAATAGGGGCAGTTACTGCAACCCTGTTCTTGCTGCTTCTACACTGATCCTATTCCTACTGAAGTCAAAGTGGGATTTCTTTGGATTAATCCACCGTGAGCCAATCTGGGCACATTTTATCCATATGCAGATAAACAGAGAGACAGTGGTGGTCTCTGTTTAGTTGTGAAGGATGGATGCAGGAGTTGAAAAAGACATATTCAGTTAAATCCTTTTCAGGAGACTGATATTTTCAAATTCTTGTTCTTCAAATGTCAGACACTAATCACTGAGAGATTAATGAGTGATTTGCAGATGCCAGTTATAAAATGAAGGATTATTTTATTGAAAAAATCCCCAAAGACTAAAGAGTGAACAGCATTCCTCCACTGTAATGCTGAACCTTAGAAGTGTGGTACACACCAGGAAGCTATTCTTTATCAATCTGATTTCCCACTGATCACCTTGCCAAGGTGGTGAATTGATTGCT
Organism: Rhagologus leucostigma; assembly: GCA_013397725.1. Taxonomy (NCBI): domain Eukaryota; kingdom Metazoa; phylum Chordata; class Aves; order Passeriformes; genus Rhagologus; species Rhagologus leucostigma. Next base: position 867,714 of record VZTD01002597.1, read on the forward strand.
GATCAAATAACCAGGGGCAGATCGGCACTGCCTTGGCCACATCATGCTTTCAAACTCAAGCCCAAACTACAGACGGGTTATGCCTCAACTCCATCCTTTTTGACAGGCAGTCACACCCCATCTATGCTCTGTCAGCATCCAGTTCTCGGTGCCACAAACTGTATGGGACCGTTTCGCTATGCCTGACGGGCAGAGGTTTGATGGTGTCTTTAGACCAACGAATAATCCGCCACAGCCAAAGTAAGGGTGTGGTCTATCACCTGTGGGATATGAGGAATTGCATCCCTTTCACACAGTTCCAACCTCCAGGCTGCTTCCCTCTGTTAAAGCGTGTCGGCATCTGCCGATTCCTGCAGGTTTTTGTGTTCCGTGATATAGGACAGGCAGCTGGGACACAGCGAGTGCTTTAAGCACAATGCCGCCGGTGACCGCCTTCCCCATCTGAAAGGGATAAATCGACTTCCTGTGCGGGAGCACTCCTGGCAAGCCGCGCTCAGAAATACGGCCACCGTGTGGCCACGCCGCGGCTCTGCTGCTGCTGTCACAGACGGTGCCCTGCCGAGCCCAGCCGCAGCCACAAACTGCTCATTAGAGGTATGTACCTGGCACGAGGATGTGCTTCAACAGAATTACTCCCCCTAACTTGTTTTAAAACAAAGTTTATCACCGGGACATAGAGGCCCAGGTCCTTGCTTGATATAAATCAGTGTAGGAGTCTGTAAATCAATAGAGCTACATCAATATATACCAGCTGTGGGAGCCATTAGACTTACACCAGGACAAGATCTGCTCTGAACTGCTGCATTTTTTCTGCACATAAGCAAGATGAAACTTAATGGAGATCATAGAAGTTTTTCAAGACTTTAGAAATCCAAATTTCTTTATTGATGATTAGTTATTCTAAAGTTAGTTTAAAGTGAAATTTCCCCATAGACTTTGTTGGGATGAGTACAAACAGAACTGATAGAGAAAAGCAGGAGAAATGTACAAAATTATAGCCGCTGGTCCCATGCTTTTCTCTTTTCCAAGGAAAAACTGAAATGCCCAAAGTGCTCTAAAGCTGTTCAAATATAAAGAATAGTTTACCTTTGAGGAGTGACAAAAATAACTAGGACTCAGGCCTCAAAAAGAGGCACTGGTTGCAGGATCATGAGTAGGTCAGGGAAAGTCAGTGAGAAATGATTTCTCACTGCTTTATAAAACACAAAACTTGGACAAATGTAATTAAATGTTCAATTGATGTGTTCCGACCAAAGAGCAGATAGCATTTTGCAGGATGGGTTTGCACAGCTCATGCTGCAGAAGGATGTGCATCCCACAAAATGCATTTGACAAATACAGGAACAAAAAACTACACAATGACTGTCAAACACCAAGACATTATCTCTGCCTCAGAAAGTTTCTAAGATGCAAATTAGGTGAAATCTGGAAAGACACAGTGAGAAAACATTACTCTTTTCTTGGTTATACACTCTATATACTGTTTCTCAAGTATCTGTCAGAAGCCCTGCTTGGACAGTGGGTGCTGAGCTAAATGGAGCACAGTCTGACTGGCTGTGCCTGTCCTGATGTCCGTGGTGTTCATGGTCTTGTGTGGCTGATATCCCATGCATTTGAGACTGTACTGATTCAGTACTGCACGTGCTTCAAGGCTGAGAGGATTTACCTCTCTGGCAGAGGCACAACACCTAATGAAATGTGTCTGGAGGGTGTTCTGCAGCCTGTGAACATCAGCAAACTCAAATTTCTCACAATGGTTAATCTGTAGAGGGTAACGAATACTCTCCTTACTTCTAAAAATAGCTTTTAAAAAATTTGCTACACTTGAAGTGACAATAATGGTGTAGCTCAATAGGCAGAAAGAATCTGAATCCTCAGCACCATAAAAGAAGTAGTTTCATGAAATAACTTAGATTAAGAACAAAAGCAAGCTATAAAAATAGATCATTAATGTTTCATGACTGAGGGACACTGCTAACAAGTACTAAATGTAGGAAAGTCAGGAAACAAATAATAATTTCTACATCAATATTTAACCAGAAAATTTATCTTAGTTGTTGTTTCCTCCCATTATTTTTATTATTTGGGGTCAGTGCTGCTTGTGGAATGTCTATTGGATCAAACATTTCTGTGGTAGTGTGGTACTGATACATAATGTCATAATGAACAGTGGTTTGAAGGGCAAGTAGGGTTAATTTTCACTCATACAACGATTTTTAAAGTGAAAGCAAGAAGAAAGGCAGGATTTGCAGTGCTGACAGTTGTTTGAGGGCCATTTATTTCATAGTCACTTACTGTGTCTCATTTTGTTAAGGAACCCAGTAGCAACCATAAAACAATAGTGAGTTGCTTGGGGGTTTTTTTGCCTTTTGCTACTGAGGTACCACAGCTATTTATCTTCTCACTTGTGAGCATCACGGTTTGTAATGGTTTTATGCTGGCAACATTATAAGGAAGAACTTTGAAGCATGTTTTGAAAACAGAAAAGGTCAAAGAGTAAACATTTCCAAAAGTACTGCAGTAATTAGGGGCCTAACTTCCTTCAGCCTTTAATTAAATTCTTAATTTTATCTTCGGAGTTTTGCCAAGATTAAATAAAAAATTGTGGTAGAGCAGAGGCTTGAACCAGAGCATCTGAACTCATCTGTCTCATGGGACTCATGCTAAGCACTTGGGCCCTCTAAAGAATTAGTATTTCCATTACTGGAAACATCAAATTCCTGGGCAAAACCTCTTTTAAGTTAGATTGTGTTTTGAATTGGACTTTTTCTGTTCTATCAGGAACATCTTTCATTCCCTCCCTTTACCCCTTCCGCTCCAGATCTATAAACAAAACATGACCGTGTTCAGTTGTGTGCACGCTTCACACGTGGCAGCACTAGCACAGCACTGGCCTTTCAGCTTTACAGTTTCAGAGCTGACCTGCGATTTCCCAGCTCTGCCCTTCCCTAGTCACAGTTTGTGGGATTGACAGAGACCCTCAAAGGCAGTGGCAGGCCAGGTCACAAGGGATGCTGCAAGAGAATGGAGGAATGCACGGTCATGTTTTGGTCCACTTTGACACAGCAACAGCTTAAGAATCCCCTGAAGCATATTTATTCTTGTTAGCTGATATATTGAATTGAAATGAAGGAGTCAACTTGTTTCCCTCTGAATTTACAAGCATTTGAAATGTGATTCTTTTTTTCCCCAATAATAAGCAGAGGAAGGGAGAGTCCTTGGGAATGGGATCCCGCAAGGGAGATTTTTCTCACCACGATCTTTTACTGTCAGGTATGCACATTGCTAAAAGGGAAGTGAAGTGTAGTCAAGCCAAACAACCGTAGTTTTTTCACCTAATTCATAAACCTCCTGCACTCACAGTCACTCCTATCCTATCCTGAACTCAGGCTTCCATGGGACTGTGATGTTGGTAACTACACCGGCTGGTGATATTCATAGAATGATGATGGTGATCATAAAATGAAAGAAATTACACATTTTTTTTTGCAGAAGGGTAATTTATAGGAGAATAAGTGTGCTAGAATACTAAAAAAAACCCACACCAAAAAACCCCTTTTCCTTTGCTTTCCTTGATGTCTTTGTTATATGCTAGTTTCAAAGTGGTGAGTTGCCTGAAATGCAAACCCAAGCAAACACTAATTTTGCTGACTACAGCCATGTGTATTCTAATAAATTATGGCCTGTGCAACTAACAGCTGCTTCTACAGTTCCCAAATTGTGTTTATTTTTTAAACTTTAAAGCCCCTAGGTTTTTTTCCCTCAATTTTCTTTTCTTCTGCTCTTGCAGAATAGCAGAGAAAAAATGTTCCAGAGAAATTTGACAAGAGCTAGCAAAAGAGAAAGGCAGAAAATAAATAAAGGGAGTCAGAAAGATAGCTGACAGCTCACTGCTCCTGTAGGGAAACTTCACTTTTTATTAGGAATGTATTCATGTACTTTATGGTCACTTGAGCTGAGTGCTGAATTAGTATCTGGACAGGAAAAAAAAAGATATGCACCACAAGACATTCTGTTATTGTGCGGTGAATGATTCCAAAATACTCTCAAGCTTTCTTCATGAGTGTTTCATAGGGAGAGAGGCAACAGTCATCCCATAATCTTGGGTATTCCTGGTTAGGAATATTACCACTGTAAGGTGAGCCTGCTGTAGCGAGGAGTACTAATGATGCATTAAGCATTCCAACTGGAAGTCTATTGGTGAGGAAGTATTATGAAATCACTGCTTAGTCAGCTTGGCCATTTGATTAAAAATTAAATTTCTCAGTAAAACAAGCCTGGAAAAATTAAAGACATCTTTAACCAACAGGTGCATATTTGGACATTACAACTGACACAATATGCACCAGAGCATGCTGGAAAGCCGGTAGTACTGAAGTACCAGTGAATAAGTGCTTGAAAAACAGAACTGAAAGGGAACAATAAGAATAAGAAGTGTGCCCTGTAATTCTCAAGACCCTGATCATCTTTCTGGAACATTCTGCCTGCATTGACTGCTATCAGATATTGCACAGGCACAAAACTTCTTTCCTAAGAGTGAGACAGAGCTCACCACATGGGTTTCCTGACCAAAGCCGTTCTGCCTGAGTACTCAAAACCTGAAAAATGCTGCAAGGCACAAAGCCAGCTGGAGACTGGCCGGTGATCACAGACCCTGTGGTTCCTGCTCCTTCCCATCTCCCGCACATGAGGCTCAATGCTGTCTGCAGACAGCTTCTCCAAGCAAATCTGGAAGCTGACTGCTCCATGGAGGGTGCTCAGGAGAGCAGAGGAGCAGAAGCTGCTCTTGGTAAGGAGCAAGGATTCAGGCTGCCAGGCCTCGGGAGTGGGAGATGTTCTCACCGTGCCCCAGCACTCCTACCCCTTTGGGGTGGTGGATGCCCCAGGGTGCAGCAGCAGAGTGATCCCAGCATTTGACGAGTCATAAAGCTGTGCTTGCAGCCAGTGAAAGGGGAGTGAAACGGGAGTGGGGAATGAGTTCTCAAAACCGGTGCTCAGGCACATCTACGAAGCATCAGTCAGTGAGAGGCACTAAAGGCGCCGCAGCCGCTGCCTAAATAATAGGATGGTGGGAGTGTCACAGACAATTACGGTATCCACTGCAGGCAGGCAGTGCTAATGCAGGAGCTTTAGTGCTCTTAGCCACCCTGGGAAAATCTGCATTAGAAAACACACAGAGCACCGGCAGCAACTGCGGATAGAACAGGAGCCCCACCAAACCAGAACAAAAATATCCACAGCAGTGGCCAATTGCAGGGTGCAAGGAAAGAGCAAGCATGAAGCAGTATAATCTATATAGTGCTACCGCCATGTGGTAACACAAACCAGACAAGAACGATAACAGGAGACAAGGCCTAAAAAATGACAGAAAAAGGGCTTCATAACAATGTGGGAAGATTATTACCATCCTGCAAATAACGGAAACTATTCACATCAAATTATGGGGGATGGCAAAGAAGATAATAGCAGTTAACTCAACAACTATCTGATAAGTGATCCGTAATAGGATGTTATTAGATGTCCCTGACACACTGTGAATTATACACTGATAAAGGAGGCTGTTCCAAATGTTTAATTGTGCAATTTACATTTTGTTTTTACAATAGCTATGAACAAAAATGCAACCAACTCAAATAATCAGCATAAAAAAAGGAGAGGATAACTTCTTTTTTTTCCCCTAGTGGCTTCGCAGTATTAAAATAGACTCCTGCCTTTTAAATCAGTATTTACATTTAAAATGACCTTTCAAAAATCTGTTTTAAAATGGTAGTAGAACAGTATTTCCCTACCACTAGAATAACTTTCAGCAAAGGAAAACAAAATCTTTCAAAATTATTTGCATCTCCCATCTACTACCTATCTCTGCACAACAGGCAAACCATAATTAGTTCTGTTGTACAGATGGTTAAACTTCTAATCAGAAAAGGTTTAAGACTGGCCCCAAACAAAGCAGAGCAATTTCTCCAGTTGCTGAATATCTGTAGTTATATCAACTAGAAGTGGCATGAGAAGTGCTCAGGTTTTTTGGAAAATTGTGCCTGACAGGAGTTAAGGGCAGAAGCTACAGTGAGCTGCTCTGACCTGTGGCTTCTCCCCTGCTGCTGGCTTCTCCCACGGGCACCATCGGGCCCATGACCACAAACAGGATTAGCTTGTGCCATCCTCTCCTTTCCAGATGCTGGTTGCATTCACGTTACTTCTTCAGTATCTGCAGTAGATCTTAATAGGCTTTTACTGACTTGTTGAAGCATTTCCTCTCAAAAAATCTCACATTACTTCCTTCACACTCACTTGAAAAGAACAGTCAAAAATTTCATAAAATTAGTTCAAGGGAAAGAAAATTGTTATGAAATAGCAAACTCCTCTGTGCAAAAGCATTCTCAAAAGCTTCCATATTAACATCATCAATTTAAAACTTTCCAATTTCTGTGTTGATACAAAAAAATGAATTTTTAATTTTCCGTTTTCCTGCAAATAGAAAGCAATAAAAATCATGACATTTTGTGCAGAAGGAATATTCTGGTTTGATTATTTTTAGACCAACTCCTATGTATATTTTAAACAGAACTCTAGAACAGCAAAGATTGTTTTGAATCCTAACTGCAAAAGGAATAGACCTGACACTAAAGCTTATTTAAGAGCCCGAGGACAACTCTGTGTTCACAGTGAAGGTGGGCTGTGTCTTGCTCTGGCAGACTCATGCCTTCTGTGCAATTACTCATAGAAGGGTTTTGTTTGCTTGCCCTTTTTTTTCATAAAGCACTTCATTGAGAATAAAACCTCTTAACTTTCTGGGAAGAAGCAGCTTCTCTAGAAGTGCTTAGGTTTTAAATAAGAGAAAGACAGGGGGTGCTTTTTGGGTGCTCTGAAGAAAGGGCTCCGTCAGATCTTGCCACCCTCCCCGATGACAAAGCTTGTACCTATGTATATACATACACAAAATCACACACGGAAAAATACATTATTCAGGCTTGCAAGAACTGTGGTTCTTAATGGAAGTCAATGGAGGACAAGAAGTGCTTGTGAAGTAGCTCTTCATATTTTTATGCTAGGTCAAAATCAGAGCATCTAAAGCACTCACATGCTGTTTTGAATGCTTGGTTTCCACTCTTCATAGAATCTTTTCTGCTTCTGAAAAAAATATCACATCTCTCTATCCTGACTTCCATCACTTTTGTATACTGAATCCCATCATTCGATGGTGAATGAACTGATTCTTCCATGCCCACCCCACCGAAATTGCAGCACAGGCTTCCAGAGGTGGAAAAGACCTGGACCACTTTCCAGCTCTGCCTGGCAAACAGGTGAACGCTGCTGCTGAGCTGTGATTTCCTGTAAAGAAATTAATGAACATAAATATTTAAGCCAAAAAATATGAGCTTCTAGGACCCTCTCCATTACACAAGCCATAGATTTTGTGAAGTGACTTATGACAAACTAATAACTTCTGTTGGCATTGAATCTCTTCTGTTATAAAGGCATCAAATACAATCAGAAGACCACAAATACAGTTCTATAGGAAGGTTATTCCAGTGGCTTATTCTAAAGTGGAACAAGATGTTCTCCCTTCTATTTCCAAGAAGTGCTTTTATTTTAGATTTAAAAAAGAAAAGCACTCTCAGGAAAGCATGAATTGGCCTTGCTTTACGACTCTGTGCGAGCATTGAAAGGTGTCCATCTAGACCCATTAAAAAGCTTAAATGGGAAAAATTGAACATGAGTTCTTCAGTTCTGTTGTGTTTCAAAAGTGCTTCTGATATTTCAGAAGTTTGTTATAAGTCCTGTGAGGAGCAGCTGAGGGAAGTGGGATTATTTAGGCTGAAGAAAATGAGGCTCAGGGAGACCTTATCTCTCTCTCCAGCTACCTGAAAGGAGACTGTACTGAGATGGGTGTTGGTCTCTTCTCTCAAGTAACAAATGATAGAACAAGAGGAAATGGTCTTAAGTTGCACCAGGGGAGGTTTAGATTGGATGCCAGGAAAAATTACCACACTGAAAGTGTTCTCAAGCACTGGAATAGACTGCCCAGGGAAGTGGTTGGGTCACCATGCCTGGAGGTATTTAAAAGAAGTGGAGATGTGCCACTTGGAGACATGGTTTAGTGGTGTACTGGGTTAATGGCTGGACTCAGTGACCTTAAAGGTCTTTTCCAGCCTTAACAATTCTATGAGTCTAAAAAAAATAGAAGCTGGAATTGCTTAGCTTTTTTCCTTAATAAGAGCACGTTATTTAAAAAGGCTGTCCTCTTATCCATCCTTTCAGTTAGGCTTTGCTTCATGTAGTTATTTTCACTTTTGTTCGCACTCATTTTCAACACTGTGACAAATGGCAGCATGACGTGGAGACAGAGAATTGCAATAATTAAAGCTCCATACACAAAAGGTTTGAGCAAGGTGAGATCTGGTACATAAAATGCTGCTGCTTTGTGCTTTGCTCTAATGCCCTGCTCTCTCCAGATCACATGAAGGAGAACTTTTGGAAGCACTGAGTATCCTCAGGCTCTTCTCTGCCAAGAGCTGTCTTGAGCCCACTCCTGAGGAATTGTGAGCCCAGGAAGAGGCAGGAGACTTCTCACCCTCATAGCCAGGCTAGGAAAGATGCTGAAATAACCTCTACAACTACTGTCCAGTAGCCAAGAAATCCAGTAGATGATTTTTTGCTCTGGCTGTGTTAGGGTAGCTTGTGCTATCTGAACTCTGACACAGCCGGGGATCTGCCTTTGCATCTCCAAAGCACTGTGCAAGCATTATATAATTAATTCTCACAAAACTCTTACGAGGATGATGGACTATATATGAATTGTTCCCTACTAATCATAGAAGAGAGGAGGCTTTAAAGCACTTACGTTTTGTACCTATTGATCTTTCTGCGTGAAACCTTTATTATCACTTTGTTGCCAAAAAGCTCCAGCCAAGATCTGTGTCCTGTTGTGCCAAGCACAGCCTTGAGCAGTAGATTTGGTCAGCTTCTCCCAAAAGACCTTTCAGCTTACAAAGAAAAGAGGGTGTGAGGTGACAATTAGAGACAGAAAGTGAAGAAATTGATACACCCTTAACAGAGCTGGCTACCAGGGGAGCCATAGTTCTCCACAGGTGCTGCTTTGTAACAGACCAGGAGCCTCTTCCAGGGGTAGTTTCTGTCTAATATTGTTGCTGATAAAATGCAACAAGGACATTGACAGCAACCCCAGCCTGCACCCTAAGAAAAATAGACTTTGCTGCAATATTAACATGATAGCCTGAGATATATCCTGAAGCCTGTAAATAGCAGTACAATTGAGTTGCGTATCATCCTTGATAACAGAAAAAATCAAGAAAGTATGAAAAGGCATTTTAAATATTAAAAAGCAAAATATTTTTAAAAGACAGAAAAAGACGAGAGGAAAAATGCCTTTGGGCTTTTTTGGTTTTCTTCCCCAGACTGTAAATAATTGTTTTATGCAAAATCATAAATCTTACTTCCGTGGCTAACAGACTATTGTTATAATCTTGAATAATCCCTCAGAGGATCCCTGCTCAAGATCCATTAAGTGTTTTTGGTTTTGCATACTGGTTCATCCTACGTACTATCACAGCACATATCGTGCCTGCGATTTCAAGCCTTATTAAGAAAGCATTTTTATCCAGGACAGAGAGCTGTTACGTACCACTGGAAGTACATGATTAGTTCATCCGAACTAAACTGCTCATTCCTCACCAGTAGAAGTTAGACACCTGTCAACATTTCAATATTACTTCTAACATTTAGAGACTCCCTGCAATTACAGAGAATTTTGTTGGTAGTTTATTTTTAAGAAATAATAGGTGGAAATTTCTGTCTTGACTTTTCCATGTGGGATATGAAGTCCATAAAGGAAGGAGGAAACATATGCCGTAAAAAGAAGATATATTTCACATTCTAATTTATCCAGCAATAATGTTTAGGGTTTATTTGTAAGACATAAATATGGGTAAAGACCTCATACTAATGAGTTTAATTCAGTGGAATTACAGTGGGTCTCAGATCTTTTTGAAAGAGGCACTGTGAAAATCATTTTGCCCCTGTAGTAATAAACAAACGTATGCAGGTCTCAGTGCACACAGCAACACTACTCCAAAATGGACTACAAACGGATTCAGGAAAAACATTTAAGAGAAAAGGGGAAAAAAAAAGGGTTTACAGTAGAAGATTATGCAGAAGACCTGCAGAGCATGAAATTCTCAAGGTGAGGGTTAAGCCAACAAAAGCCATAGAGAGGCATGTGGCCGTCCAGTCTGACCTCTACGAATCCTGAGTTTAACAGGGCTTTCTGATAAGGCTACATTTGATGTTTTATTTTGTTTTACTTCTATTTTACCTTTTTCTATTTTTCTCTTTCATTATTATGCCTGACTCTGCATTTTCACTCAGAGGTATCAGCACTAGGAAAGTATTGCTCTGTAGTGTGGGTTTGTTTCCCATTTGCTATAATTTGTCTGTCCGTTTGGATTCCGCACAAGTGCGACTCCTCTGACTTCCTGAAAAGCTGCCAGAGGAAGCTTGAGATGGCAAGATAAGATGAGAGATGCTGCGTTGACAGTGACAGCCATTTAATACTCAGTTGCAGAAGGGTAAAGCATCCCGCAGCAGTATGAGCCATCTGCATGGAGCACACAACCTGAGACAGCCTCACACCCCTCTGAGGAGGTAATAACTGGCCAAATAGGAAACCCTACAATGGTTAAAATACACCATGTGCCCCTGCTCACACTGCTGAGTCCCACCCAAAGTGCCTTTGCAAGATGGCAAAAGCACTTCATCAAACACAAAGGAGTGATAGCAAATATACACAGCAAATAGCAAATACATTTCAGTATATACAGAGATGAAATATGAAAGCACTAGGCCAGATGAATCTAATCTGTGGTTGCTTCACTGTCATAAAACAGCCATAGATCAAGAAGACGAGGTTGTAGGGAAATCTTGCATAGAAAAGTTTGAGCATTTTAGCCATTGGCTTTAGCCCTGCAGCTTTCTATCAGCAGTATTTCCTCTCTGCAGCAAGATACACAGCCTGCTCTCCATTTTTTAAATTAAGGGCAGACAGTGACAGGTGAAGATAGGTTTGTAAAGATAGTAATAACAAAGCAACATGCAAAGCAATGAAAAAGAGTGAATAGGGAAATTGCTACTAGTGGGATAAAAGTGTTTCTCCCAAACTGGAGAACAAGAAGCAAAGCCAAAGATAGCAGAGCTCTCACTGAAGCTCTCTAAGCCTGGAGGAGCACTAATGGAAGAATCAGAAAGCAGAGACAGAAACAATGCAGACAACACAATGGACTTTCAGGGAAGAAAGAAACAGTTAAAGGCAACATCAATTTCAAACGTGAAGAAAACCCAACAAAACCAACAAAGCAAAACAAAGCAAAACCAAAACACACCACTGATGGTTTTGAGAACCATATGAGATCCAAAAGGGTCATAAGGAAGGGTATAATTTGATGGCACATGACCTGACTGGTCCATGAACTACTTGAGAAGAAAAAGGATGTGGATAGAGTGGTGAAAAGAAAGTGAATGAGAAAGAAAACAATGAAAACAATTCACGCAGGGAAGAAGAGGAAGGAATGGAGTTACACAAGAGAGTTGTTCAGCCATTTTCTGTCTACACTAAGGGACAGCAATAACTTGCAGCAAGACATGAGACCTCCCTGGGATGCAATTTCCGTGACTGCATACCTTCACAACTGTGATTTCAGTCGTGATTTCTTTAAAGGTGGGAAAATGGCATGGAAGGGAGGCTCTTTACTGCTCCAGGCTTCCTGTGCACCTCAGAAAAAAAGCACCACACTGAAAGCAGAAAAGTAACATTCAAAGTACATAACAAACATGACTATAACCTACCACTGAGATGCCTGCCTACCTTACCACCCACATAAAAAATGTATGTGCCATTTGAAATGAAATTCCCCTGATAATTGCAGCTTCTCTTCCAACAGACAAAGAATATATCTGTTTGTTCGTTAAAAGACTTTTAAAAAAATTCTCAACAAAGACTTTGTTTTAAATACTGGCACGGTGGGGTATTTGGACCAAATATATTCCCTCCCCCCTGAAAAAAGAATTGTCCCAGCATGGCACAATGACAGAAATGACAGAACAGCAAAACGTCACGTCAGGGAGATGGAAGGTTTCAAAGGAAACACATAAAGGTCCCTCCAGGTTTATCCAAGTCTATTTTTTTCCTTGAGAATTGTAATTACTCAAGAGTACAAGATTTCTTCTTGATTGTCTGCAGGGGGTTTTAAGGGTTTTTTTCCTTACCCTTCTTGACAGCACCTCCTGCTGACATCAGAGCGACAGTCACTACACCTTCCTAGTAATGTCAGTGAAAAACCTACCAAATACATTTTTACATTGTATAGCTCATCTGGACTTTACAGAGAAATCTGCAGCCAGCAGAAAGCTCAAGGTCTTCATAATGATTATGCAATCTCCTGTTCCATTAAAATAACCGTTTATCTTCAGAAAAGTATTCAATAGAGAAGGAAAGCATGTAGTTTTTTCTTTCAGCAGACTAAAAGTCAAACAGCAGAGAGCTTGTGGCCAGATGATGATCTTTCTTGCATTCGGGGTATTCTGGAACTGAGGGATGTTTGTTGCCCATCACTCTGGTGTAAGAAAATTGGGCCCCATTCTTGGGGTGAGAGAAAAGCTCATTAAAAAACAGTCCAAAAAGCCACTGAAGTCAGAGCAATGATTTTCAATGCCTTTGTCGGAGTTTAGTTCAGACTCTTTCAAGATCCCTCTGACATTCAGGGGATCCCTTGTTCAACACTTACTGAGAATATCGCATGACGCCCTCTCACCCTAAATTTCTTGATATCATAAAGACAAAACTTTTCTTTTTTTAAATGTCTTTCTCATCTCTGTTTTACAGTTTATGCTTCATGGTTTGACATCACAGATACAGATTAAGGAGTGCAATAAACATGAGTTCTCAAAGAAAAATAGGGCTAGATAGTGAGATACCACTTTTTGATTTCAAATGTTGTTGCCCCTGTAGAATGAGATCTATAGAGAGATGGATGTGTACAACACTATGCTCCTAACAGGATTATTCCCAGAATAGCCTATCATCTACACTTTAGAAAGATCTTATAAAAGAAAAAAAAAATAAAAAGAACTGTGAAGATTAGCACGGAATTAAAAAAATCCATTTGCTCCATGTCCTCTTCATTTTGCTCCATGTCCCCTTCATTTGGTGTTATCTTCCCTTGTATCAGTGTGAGAAAAGGTAACACAAAGGTCCCCAGAGCTAAACACTCCTGATTTCTCCAGGTATCTTAAAATTAGATAAAACCTTTAGAATTTGGCTACTGCATTTCATTTTAGCACCATATGACATCCAGCTGATGTAAGTCAGCATTAAAATTAGGTGGAGATACGTACGGTTCCATTAAGGGATGCTTAACCCAGAAAGTCTAAGCAGTAGTTTTCAAAATAGCAGTTCCCAAGGGCAATAGGGCATATTCAGCAGATTTGGGAATTAAACAATTCTCAGAAAAAAAAAAAAAACCTTAGATACTAGAAGCATAAACTAGAGTTATGGGATATCACCTAACAAGCTCAAAATCACAGATTTAACCTTGAACTTTCATTTCAATCATCACTGAAGGTGATAAAAAAGAGGAAGATTTCACCTAGGTATAGCCAGGTATCTGATCTTTTGTTAAGCACCCCTTTTTCTCCTGAAACTGAGCCATAATACAATTATTAAGAAACACATTTTCTAATTCAGAACCAAAATGATGGTTACACGGTCCATTCTTTAATTTCAAAATACTGAACATCTTAAAAGCTGGGTAGTAGTTTTGCTAAAATCCCTAATGTGAATTGGTATCAGTTTTTGTGACATACCTCAATAATACAATCATGTCAAGCGAAGCAGAGTCAGCAGACAACTGTATCCACTTAACAAAATGGATGTATCAGTAATGTTAATCCACAGAATGCATCTCCAGTAACAAGGCTTTGTGGTAAATGAATTAACCCTCCGTCCTCCTAAGATCTTGGTGATTATTTCCTTTTTTGGTATTGTGACTTTTGCTCACAGCCATGCTGGCAGAGTGCTAATTGTTTGTGTAATCCTTGACCTGTGGTAACATTGTGCTTCTACAGCCTTCACGGTGGGGTCAGAACTACAGCACGTATAGACGTAGATAGGGAGGAAGGTGGCTGTTTCTTAAAGGCTCATAGTCTAAATGGACAAAAAAAAGTAGATTAAAAAAGAATGAAAGTGGAGGACAATTATTATAGCTGGTTATAGTCACTGCTCAGCCTTTGTCAAGGAGAACCTGGTGGACAGAATAGATCATGTTCATCCCTGATACAGCTTCACTAGATTTTATTCTGGGGAGTAATTTCACTCATATCACACATGCATATATCTTTGTCTGACAGCCTTTCAAAGCTTTATTAATCAGTGTTTCATGCAAACAGTAAAAGTATTGAAGCTGGAATTATGTGATCAGTGTCATAAAGCGAACAATATATTGCATCTTGTTTATCCATCTGTTATAATTGCACTATGGGAATTAAGTTGCTTATAATAAATTCAATTATATAAGTGGTACTAACACACGTAGATGTCAATACATACTGCTCATTTCCACATTTGATTTTTCATATTAGACCATGCAACAGGTTTTTACGGAGCACAGCTACGTGTCTGTGAGCTTCCTGTCACTGTTGAGATTCTCTGCTGCCTGGATCGGCCTGCAACGAACATCTTAACCCCTAAGATGGAGAAACAAAGTCAAGTGTCTCTGCTGTATTTTGCTGCCTATTCGGATAGGGTTAGAGTTGTATGCTGTTGCCACAGATGGCTATAATTCTCTTGAGTTGTTACATTTATGAAACTGATTTTCAAACTGAAGAGATAATATGGGACAGTGAATCCAATTGAGAAAGCAAAGACAACTTGGGTTAGCCTCCCAGCTCTGCCTCACTCTTTCTGTGGCTTAATCCTGCCTTTTGACCCTGGATACATCTCTGCAGCCCTTGAAAGTGAGTCTGAATCCAGTCTCAAGCTCAAACTTAGCTCATATTCAAACTGTGTGGATGACAGGTTAAAATCTGGGGTTTAGGCGAACTCCAGGGCACTGTTTACTGCACTCAACCCCTTGGTCTTCAGCCCTACACACAGCCAAGAAGGCTCCTTCATGCAGGCTCAGTGAAATCTGGGCTACTCGTGCACATTTTCTGCCTGAACCTCAACTGATTGAACACACAACTAGGAAGCGAACAGGAGGTTTGGACTCCTGGGATTCCCCCTCCTTAATGGGAACATGGTGGGACTTGTTTGCTCTAGTTTAAATCCTGAGCATAAAAACTCTCAACGGCGGATTTGATTTTCTTCCTTGCCCTGGAATTTGCAACACCATCCAGTATAACTGTCCTTATAACAAGCAAGAAACAGACTCTGAGAGTTAGAAAAAAAAAAAAAGTGCATCAAGTTGGACTTCTAATTTTGGCTTAGTTTTGATAGTGGTTCCTCAAATCACTAATGATTTTTTTTTATAACGAAAGCAAAATGCATTGATTGCTAGTGAACCCCTGAATATCCACCCTTGCACTTAGCTACAATACGTTAATATTCTCATGTTGTCAGCAGATCCTTAGCGAGTAGGAGGGATTCATTAACTCCAGTGCAATCTGCAATCCAGACTGGCAGAAAGCAGTGGCTTCCTATACCTCAAGCTGGCTGCAGTCAGAAGTAAGATGAGTATGTCTGACTCAGGCCTACACATTACTGTATAATCATCTCTCTCTCACGGAGTTAAAATCACTTTGCTTTGAAAAGACAGTGGTAGGTCTACATGGAATTGTTTCATTCTGATGCAAATGCATTCACTTCCTAGAGGAAATAAACATTTTTAGTCAGTAGGTAGGAAATAAATGGATCTCCTAGTGAGGGGTGAGTTTACCTTGTTTGATTTCCTGTTTTACACAGACTTCTGTGTGTCTGTATGTACTTATGTACAAATACATGTTCATATGCACATGTGTGTACAGATATACACACACATACACAATATAAATAAATGGGAATTTTTATAATTTAGGCCAGATTAATTTGCAGCCCAGCCCTCGGCAAGTACTTTGTCCAGAAGCAGCTCAGTGATACTATGACTAAAAAACATCTATTAATCTCATTTTCTGTTCCATGTCCTTCAATATCTGCATCAAAGAAATTACAGCATCAGCCTTTAGAAAGGCAGATTTCTGCAAAAACATGGGCCCAAGATTCTGAATAACCTGTGCCTCTGCTGAGAAGGGAGCAACACAGGAGTGCTCAGGAGCTGCTCATTCCCACAGGATTGAACCTAGAAATCCTGATGGCTTTTGAGAGAAGGTGTATTCATTTCTTCCTCTTTTTCAAGGGAGTCTAAATTACCATCTTGCCTTTCATTATTCTCAGTTGACTCCTTCTGTATGATAATTGCAGCAAGGTTAAAAATGACCTAATGATTGCATTAGCTTCCACACAACTTTCCTCTTTTCACTCCTCTCTGACCTCTATCCACAATGAGAGATTAGTGAAGGACAGGCAGAAAAGTAAAGAGAATGTCTGAATATAGGTTGTCATACTCAGCCCAGCTGTTGCTAATAATAATTTTCTGAGTGCAAGCACTGGATGAGCCATTTGTCACGAATGATTTATTTGATGAAATTAGCTCTCTTTTTCACTTCTTGCAAACTTCCTCAGTAAAATCATGGAGACATTCAAAGTTGTTTGTTATGTATATAGGCCCAGGTGATTGTTTCTCTCCTAGAGCATAAGACTACGGATTAGTGGTAGACTGAGGTGCAAATGTTCAATAGGGGCTAATGATTTTGGGTGCCTCTCCTTTTAGCTGTCTTTTTTGAACAGGCAGATCATGGCACTGATATTCAGCAAGTAAAGGCTCAAATCATTCTGAAAAAAATGCCCCTTAAGGGATACCTTGGTTGTGCATGCAAAATCACTAATTGCTTCTGAAAATCTATCCCAGTGTCTATTCATTATATGTCATTACTCACATTGGTGACATGGCAGATACTATAATTCCATGACTGAATGACTGAATCTCTGTAAAATGGAGACTTGATAGCCACCAATGAGTGACAAGTAAAGCTGTCTTCTTTATGTATGGAAAAAGGCATTCATACAGAAAACATTCCTCCCTTCCAGCTCTGTAGTCTGAACTGGGATGTCTATCAAATAGAGATTTTGTTAAATGCCTTCCCAGCTTCTGTAATTTCTTTTGGACTTGTTTGCCTTGAAGTTTCTAAGTATTGTGAGGCAGATTCTGGGTTTTGACTTCAGCTGGGAGACTCATAGACCTTATTTCACTATGTTCCCATTAGTTAGCCAGCTGTACTCCAAGGATTACATCCATCCTCTGACACCTAACTGTCCAGGGACCTTTTAGGGGCTTCTTCATCTTAATTTATATGGCTTCAAAACAAGGGGAAAAAATTGCATTACTGTTTGTGTATGAGTTCTCTCTTCAGGGCTGCTTGTGGTTGATGAGATCACAGGAATGGGGTTTGCAGTTATGTCAACACCTCGTGAAGTCCATCTCTTCACTGGACACTGGTGGAAAGCTGGTTCTGGGACAGTAAATGCACCAGGACTATGCTGCATTTCAGTAAAAAAGCAGAATTGCTCAGGGACAGTGGTGACTGGCCCAGCTGGAGCTGACCACTGTGTTTGGTAGGGAACCAGCACAGACAGCAGACCATAGCTGTGTCCTCTGTGACTCCTTCCTGCACTGCAACACACAATGTCACTGGAATCACACCAGAGAGGAGTGTGTCCCAAATGAGGCCTATTTCAGTCCCTAGGTAATTTGTAGCCATAGCCATTTGTACTATTATTTACTCAGGTTATTGATCTTTTAAGACCGGTAGCTGTATCTGGCCATGATTGACACAAGTGTCTTCATAGGCAGACAAGATAATGTAATGAAAGCAATAATACCAGCAGACAGTGGTAAAATAATGTGGGGGAAGGCGAGGGGGAGGAAGTGGTGATTTTAGTTCTCTGTCTTCCAATAATCGCTGCACAGCTTGACATCTGATTTCTTTTACCTAATCTCAGCATGCATCTCAAAAATGCTACTGGCCATCAGATTATCCCAGCAGATCATTAAATTTTCCTATCTTCCAGACTTAGGTATGCTGTGGAACTATCCAAGGATAATGAGCAGCCTGCTGTTGCACTCACCTGGTTGGGGTCGGTGTGTTTTACGAAAACTTCCCACATATTCTCTTTAATGAATGAGTCCTTTCTATTTATAGGGGAATACTTGAAAAGAAAAAGAAATAAATGACCTTTAGGGGTTTTTTTATATGATCTTTAGGTTTTTTGGTGGGAAACATATTCTTCAGACAAATTCTTAGTTATCAACAGGAAACTGCAATATGTGATCCCAAAGCCATGTACAATTAAGTTTGCATATATGTAATGCTATTCTCCTTCCATGAATGCTGTACAGTCAGGGTCAGAGATAAAGCTTCCAGCTGCAATTACCCAAACAGCTGAACTGTTTGTATTCGTGGGCTAAACTGCTATTGCTTCTACTGGCAAACTCAACATGGGTTATAGCCGTACTAATGCTGTTTACTGACTCCAGGAAAGAAAACAAGTTTATCTGATCACAGATAACTCACCTCCTCAGATAAACATTTAAGTAAAAAAGCTTTCTCCTTCAAAATGCAAAAGTGCATCCCCTTACTTCCCTGGTGGCAGTCAGCTTTTCCTGCTCTTCCTTACGTGTTCATGTCCTTCCTTTGCTCTCCTATTCATATTCTCTCATCTAATTCCCACGAATGGTTCCTTCAGCTCAAATAACAAGGCTCCAGAGTGGTAGAATAGATTTGAGGACACCGGGGTTAAAAAACTTAAATGTTCAATTTCAGCAATTTGTGGTTTGCATTGTAAAGCCAGTAAGGCTGTGATAGGACCAGCTACTGGTGTGATGCTGTTTGTCTTCCCATCCTGCAGGTCATGCACTGCCCGTGTCCTGGGCAGCATTAACAGGGGCACCCAGCTGCCATCGGGGTGCAGCGAGTAAGGACCTGAATGCCCGTGTTGGGCTTTCTCACCCAGAACTAACACAGCCATTTCAGTACAGCCCCAGATGACCTAATGATGATCAGCATTGCCTCTGAAATGATGATCACCGTGACTGCAGGTTCTGAACAGGTGCCAGACATTAGGATATTTCTCCTCCAGCCACATGAACGAGACGAGGTATTGGTGTGTTCCCCTTGTTTAACAAACAGGGAGTGAACATCGAGTGACTGGCAAAAGGGTATAAATGAAATTTATCAAAGAATAGGCAGGCATGGAAAGGAAAGATCTCAGGGTTTTCACTGCTAAGGCCAATTTTGCTTTCATTGAGGAGAAGAAAATGTGTCACAGTGAATGGAAGAGTTAGAAAGGAGTTAGAAAGCTGATGAGTTAGAAAGGATAATAGATATAGGTGTAATAAAGCCTCCACTCTTAGCCAAGGCTTTGAAACACCTTCAGTGGCAGCTATCATCATGGTTTTGAATAAACTTCAGATATACTAAAACTAAATCAACAACTGAGTTTTCCCAAAATCCAGGGTACTCAGATCTGTAATTGATGATGAGCCACAGTTTTTGTCTGAACAGCTTTAATAGTAATAAATAAATTTACTCTAATAAAAATCTTGCTGGCAAAAAGCCCTTAAACATGACATTATTTACATAATTTCCTGCAACAAACAGCTGCGTAGCCCTCCACTCCGGTCATAACTTCTCAGTGGTAGTGCTCCCGCACCCAAACATTCACAAATCTTAAGGCACCTGCCTGGCATTTATGATACAAAGGAGATTATGGAAGAGGTATGTCTCGCAAGGGTGATTTGAAAACCAGTATTGTAACTGGGGTTCAGATTCTGCAGTCAGATCCATATTGGTGACCACTGGGATGCATTGCAAGATGGGGCTCATATTTACTGATAGCTTTTAATTAGTCTGCATAATTCATTTTCACATCTGTTTTCCTATAAACAAGCCACTAATTAGTTCTGTGAGTCAGTTAAAAAGTGTACCAATATGCCAGAGAGTTTAAAGAGACACTGAAAATATTTGAAACACAGTCAATTTAATTTTAATTATTTTTTAAAAGGAAGGCATGAAACACCCCTCCCCATTTTTAATTTCCTTCTTTTGAACTCCTCCACTAATTTCAGAATACATAGCTGCAAGGCCGTGAGTGTGTCAAAGACTTGTGTCTCCAGAGGAAATCCACTCTGGCTTAAGATTTCTGATATATTCTACTGCTTAGCTTTGCTCAAGTGGTAGCTCTGGAAGCACTGCTAGCACTTCTAAAGCTTGATCACTCACCTGAAAAAGTCAAGTTAATAACATAATTTTCTCCATACTCCAGCCTCCTGGCCTAATGCAGCAAAGCAATACAGGTCTCAGTTCCTGGGCCAGAATCTCGTATCTGATTGGTATGGAGAAGATGAGATATTTCTGACTAGGATCTGAAAACATGAATAGGAGACCCTCTCTCTCCCCATCCGCTGGGCGAAATGAGCAGAGCTCACTACCTTCAAAAATGGGTCTGCTCAGACACAGTGGTTCCTGTGCTCTTGCACAAACCTCTCCTTAATACCTCCATCAGGACCTGTGTAAGGGAAAGCAGACACCTCATGTAGATGAGTTAGCCTTGGTCTGAACTGCCACCCCTAATTTCCAAAATCTCATTCTGCTCAGACACAGGTGTAGAGCAACTGGGTCAGGTCTTTGCACAGGCAAAGATGAAACCTTGCTGTGTTCAGATGTATTAGAAGTCAAAAATTAAACAGTTGTAGAGCTCATTAGTTTTTTAAGTTCCTCCTAAGTCTTAGTTTTGTCTGACTAAATCCTTTATTGACTCGGACTGAAAGCCTTGGTGCTAGGCAGCTATCCTTCCTGTTTAACCTTGTGTCACTTGTAACAACAGAAAGTGAAATAATTAGGTCAATTTTTAAATGTCGACTTTTGCTTTCCAAGCTGACTACCCCTTTAAAGATAAGATGTCCCCCTGACACCTCTCTGATATAGTTAGTGCCTAATAGCTAAGCACCATGTCTTTTCTCCACCCTCCTTACTTTTTAAAACGAGGCTTACAGCATGCCAGTGATTTAAACTTCCACTCTCCGTTGGCAAGTCAGGATGGCTTTGGTGAATAGTCTATTTCTTCTGATTATTCCTTGCCACTGTGAGGGATTATGGCTGAGCACCAGCGGCTTTCGAGCACCAGCGGCTTCCCCCTCCCCACCCCCAAAGGCTTGATCCAAACACACTCTCCTTGCAGATTACAGCGGAATCGCTAATGCAATTTTGGCCTGACTTTGATGCAGCACTCTATTGATGTGGGGTGACGCCGCAGCAAAGCAGCAAGGTTAGACCTCAGCAATGAATGAGCCGGAGTCCCTGGGCTCAGGTGTGCCTTCCCCCGCCCGTGCGGCTGCGGGGCGGTGCGGGCCCGGCTCCGAGCACTCCGGCCGCCGGCCCGCACCCCGCCAGGGGAGGGCAGGATGCTCGTTCAGCTCTAGTTTCGTGTACGCCACTCAGGAAGGTAATCCCGGCCCGTTCAGCCGCTGAGCAGTCGTGTAATCAATCAGCCAGTCGGTCAGGAAATCTGATTTTGGCAAGCATCACCCTCGCCAGCCGGGAGGGGGGCGCAGACCATGGGTGCGGGTCCGGGTCTGCTACCCCGGGGGCCACCTTCCTCTTCAGGCCGGGGCCGCTAACGAGAGCTCCCTGTGTCTCTTCTGGAACCCCCGGGGCCACCTCTCGCCTTCCGG
This sequence comes from Rhagologus leucostigma, assembly GCA_013397725.1. Taxonomy (NCBI): domain Eukaryota; kingdom Metazoa; phylum Chordata; class Aves; order Passeriformes; genus Rhagologus; species Rhagologus leucostigma. Next base: position 889,550 of record VZTD01002597.1, read on the forward strand.
GAGGGCCAGGCAGGGAGGCTCTGGACCAGCCTTGACAGAAGAGCGGGTAGAGCATCAGTCCCGTCTGAGGCTCATTCCCCCTCCCTGGACGTGAGGCTGAGCCTCGGCAGCAGGGCTGGGGCTCTCCGGGCTGTGTCGGCTCTGTACGAGTATATGTCGGCTCTATACCATGTATATTTAATGTATGTGTATATAACATATGCATTCATAAGCAAACAAACATCTGAGCCGGGGGATCTTTAAAATGTTCCAGCCACAGTGGTACCCAAAGGAGAGGAAAACGGTGGGGGAAAAAAAAAAAAAAGGAAGATTTTAATTTTTTTTTTTTCTCCAGGCATGTGATTTACTCCGTGACTCTGATACTTATCAACAACGCGTGAAGATTGCAGTAAGGATCCTCCCTGGAAGGCGAGGAGGAGCAACTTCCAGGGGGCTGGGAGGAGGTGGAGTGCAGAGCGGCTCTCGCCTATAAGGAGGTGCCCAGCGAGCGGCTGGTGCTTCCCACCCGGCCGCTGCTCGCAAGGTGAATCGCCGCGGCGGCAGTCGGGGCAGCGGGCTCGGCTCGGACGCTGCCGCTGGCGTCCGGAGCGGCTCCTTCAAGGGCTGCGAAGAGTCCCTCGGCCGGCCCCGGCTTCCCTTCACCCGGAGTGCTTGGATGCTGTATGGAGTAAATGAGCGGAGGCAGAGCGAGCGCACAGAGGCTGAGAGGCGCTCGGAGACCGGGACCAGGGGAGACAGGCGAGCGGCTGGCTTCCCCCTCCGGGGCTGAAGATGGATTCCCGAGCCCTCGGGGGCTTCACTCTGCTGCTCTCCACTTTATGGCATCTGGGATTAACTGCAACAAATTGTGAGTAGCGGGAATGCAAGTAGTTGCCTGGGGTTGGGGCGGGGGCGGGAGGAAGAGATGGGGAAAAACTCCCGGAAAAAGGGGGTTATTGCGCCATGACCTCTGAGAAACTTAGCTCGGCTCCGCTTTGTTAATAGAGCTCGGAAATGCAAAGTTGGGGCCACATGGAGGGAGGGACTGCTCTTCACCGTCCTGCCGGTGGGGACGTGGGAGCGAACGGGAGCTGCTGGAGCCTGCGAGGAGCCGCTCGGGGTTTTCCGCACGGTTTGTTGTCCTTCCGCTGGCTGCATCTTTTTGCGGTCGGTGTGGCCGCTGTCGCCCTGCCTCGGCTGCGGGCCACCGGCCGGGACGGGGTCGCGCCTCTGCCTGGCGGGGAGGGTCGGTCCTTCCCGCAAGGGCCGGAGGATGCCGCGATTTTGTGGGGGCATCCTAGCTCCAGGCTGGTGGAGCAGCGCCGGTGGCACTGAGCGTCTTCTCCTGGCTCGTCGGTACCGTCGGTTCCCTGGGAGCTTCCCACGGGCGGGGCTGGGTCCCGGGGCGTGGTGCTCGCCGTTCCTACTGCCCCAGCATATCCCGGCTGGGAAATCGCCGTTCGCTCTTTTTTCCCCGGGAGATCCACTCGTGAGTTCGCCACGTGTCTCTGCCGGCCCTGCAGGGTCGGTCCCCGCAGGCAGGAGCATCCCCGGCCGCCGGGCTTTGCGGTGCTCCGGCGGGCGGGCAGCCGCGGCGGCTCTACGGGAGCGCTCAGGAGAGCCCGGTGCAGCCGGGTACCGGAGGTGCTGGCGGGTCCTGGAGCCCAGCGCAGGCGGTGATGCTCCGTGGGCTGCCCCCCGGGGCCGGNAGGGCGCTGTTGCCCCGCCGGCGGCGCTGCCCCGGCCGAGCCCCGCGGTCAGTGCTGTCCGTCCGTCCGTCCGTCCGTCCGCCCCCCTCCCAACAGCGCTGCCCGCCCCGGCCTCTCTCCTTTTTTTCCTCTTCTCCTATATATGTATTTTTCCCCTCTGTCTTCTTTAATTTCCAGTCAATTAAATCACGGTTAATATGTTTTAATAACGCTCGCGAATGCTAAATGGCAGGCGATTTAAGGCTGAGGCTTGCCATTACGGATGCGGCCGTAAAGTTAATTCCTAACACTTAAAAAGAAACTCCGCGTTAATGAGTTTTACTATTTCACGGGTGACAGTTTAATTTCACAGTGCCAATAAACATTTCCATTGAATAGGCCCTGCTTCCTAAATATTTAGGAGTCAATCTTAAAGCATGATGATCAATGGTTTTATTATACTGTACAGATTTTACTTATTCATTGAGCAATGAATTAGCATGGAATCAGCTGTAAGTGCTTTCCCAGGAGCTGAGTGAAGGAGCCTGTGAATCTGTAATAGCTGCAAGTTCCCTAGAAACCTCGTTAGATTCACGTGTGAAGATCTATGTGTGCTCACACGGACCTCAATAATTGCACCCAGTATGAAAATTCATCACCTTCTTAAATAAATCATCTCCTTATGTTGGAGCTGAGGGAGGCTGTGCGCTCTTCCTCAGTTTTGGGCCAAGAAAGCTTATATGCAGACTAAAATATTGAAGCAGTATCCAGAAATATATTCAAGTAGCTGTATGAAAGTGCTACTGTTTTGAAGGCTTATTGAGCTTCCAGGTACCCAGTAAACTTTCTGAAAGAAATAACCGAATTCCACATATGAGAAGCTTCAGTGCAGGTGACTGTTGGAAGCTTCTATTTGAAAGCCGAAGTGCAAATGGGAAAGGATTGGTTCTGCACCTGCCTCGATTTGAGTACTTTGGCCAAGGAGTTGCATTCAGATGCCAGTATTGGTATGTTCCCAATGACTTCAGCAGGTTTTTTTTGTGACAGATTTTGTGAACAAGAACAGAACTGGGGACAGTATTTACAGGTGAAAAGGACTGTGCTTTGGGGTAGGGGGGAGAATGCAGCTAATTTAATTTTCTTCCTAATATCTAATATGTCTTTAATCTAATTTGTTTTTTTTTCCTCCTGCTAAATTATAAAACTCGTAAAAATTATTCTTTTCTCATTTATTTAATTTACTGTAAAATAAAAGTCCTGAGTAAATAAAAATCTTCTCTGCCACTGAGATATTTGATTGTAATTTTCTCTGTGGTAATAGTTCTTAATTAAAGAAAGAAGTGGTGAAGAAACTGCTTTGAAACACAGCTACAGGCTGGGGGTCAGTAGACATCATTAGAAAGATCAGAATTGCCAAATGCTAATAAAACATAAGAAATTCCTCCCACTTTGCATTTTGCAATATTTTATTAAATCAGGTAAATAGAGTGGCAATAGGATTTCTCCCCAGGATACTAATTACTAGAAAATGAATAAATAGGCATGTATATAACACTGGAAATGTGTTGCATGTGATATCTGGGAGAACTGAAACTTCAACATTTATCAGATAGACAAGGAGCTGCAAAGCCTTGCCTGCTGTATAACAAATTAGTTGCCCTTTAGCAGCGTATTCTGTGATCTGAAAACGTTAGTAGCTTTGAGTCTAGACTTGTTGAGCCCTTTTTTTTTTTTCTCTTTTCCATTTTAAAGTTGGAAGGAGGGAGCCGTAGTAAAAAAATGAAAGGAGATATGAACTCATGTTTGTCTTAAGCACTTTGCTATATCAGTTCAGGGCTAGTCTGCAGCTGCAGAAAAGAATCGCAGGAGCCACTAGTGATCTTCCACCCGGTTTAGTGTCGTGTATCTTAAAAACGCCCCCTATTGCTATTTTACACCTTATGCCTCTCTCCCCCTTACTTGTATCTTTCTTGACTGACTTTTCACACATGGCCAGAAAGATGTAGCAGATTAAAACACCTCCTGGTCAAGTGGCACCTTCTGACTCCCATTGCAAAAGTTATTCTCGAATTATTACACGTTTCTCTTCCAGAACGCAGCCGCCTCTGCCACCCATAGCATCACTAGCATTTATTATCCCTCTTCACCAGCACTTTTTAGCTGATCAGGAGACTTTCAAACCTTTCACTTAAACCCAGTCATAAGTGTCAGTCAAAGCTGCAGAAATTCAATATGTAGTAGAATGAGATCTTCTACCAAAGTTCTTGCAGAAATATATGGCCAGTTACTCTGCCGTAGATTTCCTTGTGGCTTTACAGAACACATCTGTCTTTAATAATTCTGTTCAGTTAAAAATAGGCAATGTGTGTCTGGTTTTTTATTTATTTTGAAAAAAAACGTGCTGAAGAAAACATAATTTTTTTTGGGCAAGGAAATTATATATATATAATTTATATATTTATTTTAGGCAAGCAGTGTTCGCTCTGATTTTAGCCTTCCTTCGTCTGCAGTGATGATAATTGCACAGGAGTCAGACAAGTGTAAGTGAAAACTTACAGGAGAAAAATCTGGCTCTGGGTATTTGAGGCCATCAAGATTAGGAGGGTGTATTTGGGATTTGTGTAACAGCACAAATGAGACCTATTGAGTCAACCGTGGCAAAGGCAAGAGGTCTCTTAAACAGTGACCTTTCTAGCTGTGTGGTCAGAAATGCTAAGTTTTGAAAAGCTCTGCTGAAATAGGTAGAATATTGATCGTTGGTTTGTGGCTCATGTGCTTGCAGGCTGAGTATAGAGGATCAGACACACATCTCTGGCTTTTCCTCTGGCTCCAGTACTTAAATAGTTTTAACAAGAGAAGAACATTCAGACATGCTTTCCTCCTCTTAGTTTTAGATGGGGGAGAGGGAAAACACAAATGTTAGCTTTTTCATGCCTTCAGATGTATCACTGGAGAAATGGTACAAAACAATGAGATTTCCTGAGAGAAAAGCTGTGAATGACCCACAGCTGATCGGTGCTTCCCTTGCGTATCTGTCACTATCTAGCTTTCAATCCCTTTGACTCAATCAGCACTCCTTGGCTGTGAATCAGTCTCAAGATGGTCTTTCCATGGACTACAATGATCTTTGGATTCTGCATCCACCAGGCAGATGGCATTGCCAGCCACAGGAATCAATCCAAGGTTATTATCTCAGCATCCAATACATATTTGCTTGGACATTTTTTTTTTTCTTCCCTCTTAATGTCATGCAAATGCAGCAGGTTTTTCCTTATAAATTGACAGCAAGAACAAATTGTTTTCAAATGTGCTTGGTACATTTGTACAAAGTGTAGACTTCAAGTGGAAAATATGGTGACTCTGGGTAGAACAACATACTTGTGAAGCTCCCCCTGCACATGGCATGTACAGGCTTCTGCCAGCACTCCAGTCCGTGTAGGACTGGTGAAGTTTTTTTTTAAGCACTGTAGTCATTCTTTTACCAATGGAAAACTGAGGGTGTGTATATAAACAAGAGATAAATGTACAATCAATGTGAGAATCCGAGTATCTAAAATAAAGCCTTAGGGGTCAGTTGAGTTGATCCCATATGGCATGGTCGTGTCCCATTCTCTGTTGTTGATTCATATTCATATTTGCTATATGTAGTAGTTTCTAAATCCATAGACTACTCCTCATTTCCTCTTCCTCTCCTTCTCCTTTCTCTGCTGCTATTTGAAGCAAGTGGAGTTTGGATATCTGAATACTGAAATGAATAAGAATCTGAAGGCAGTGGGAGTGTGAGGTAACATTTATTTGTGTTTAGCCCCCAAAATGGATTTTCTATAGATGTGACAGGTTTCAGCTCTGTTGGCAAACTTGACAGTCTTACCTACCCCCTCCTCTGAAAGAGACACGAGAATGGGAGAAACAGAAGACTGAAGGTGTATCTGCTTGCTCACACGTGTCAGGCTCTCTGTCTGTATACCTCCTTCCCCTCTGCCTGCCAGCTTCCAGAATCCTACCAAGTGTTCCAGGGCTCTCTATATAGGACACCAGATAACCTGCTGTGCTTTTTTTTTTTTTTTTTTTTGGTAATAAAGAATTCTGCTGTGTTTTTCCACCCTCAGGATTAGGGGAATGATATTCTGGTCCTGTAGCATCCGCTTTTTCAGTCTGCGGTGGCCTTCCTGATAACGAACATCGTCACTGTAGGATGTGGTTCTTGCTCGACTCATCTCTTCTGGGTCTATGCAAAAGTGAAAAGAACTGGTAGATCTGTATGAACATTTTCCTTCTGCTGTCAGTAAAGTCTTTTAAGAGATATGAACTGTTTTCTTTTTGCTTTTAACTAAGCTTCCGCTACTCAAACCAAGAGAAAGGGGAAGAGAATAATATAGTCATGATATAATAAAGGTTTAAAATCACAGGCAATTCTTGGAGGCCTTGAAGGCATCACTTGGTAAGGCAGGAAGCATCAGCAGACATGTTGTCATGTCTGTAGAATTAGAGAAAAAGGAGTTGGTTTTTTTTGTTTGTACACCATGCTGGGCTGATATAACTGATTATTAATTTCCTTGTATTAATGTTGTCACTGATTTTTTTAAATTGCCTTATGCAGGTTCTTTTGGGCTAGAAATGCCATTTGCTCACTAGATGAGTGCAACTGATGTTTTAAATGATGAAAACAATTCAATATAGAATTTAGAGGGGGAAAAAACCCCATGCCAAAACACGGATTTATTTATTTTTTAATTATCTGCTCTGTTAAGCAGTTAAAAAAAAAAGATAGGTAGTTCATACCATGGTGATCTAATTGCCCTTCTACAGATATATTTAGACATATGAAGAAAATATTTAATATTTTAGCTGGTATTTTCTCCAAAAGTAAAGGAAAGTAGCTTAGTAAAAGAGAGGGCATGAAGCCATTTGTTAATGTCATGAAGGATCTTGCTTGATCTGTATTCCAGGGGAGGAATCCCGTTTTTCTGGCTGTGTTTTTCCTTTGCATGATACTAGCTCTTTCTCTGCATTCTTACAAACATGTGCTGGAACTTGGATAACTTAGTCCATCTCCTACAGAACTTTGTGCTCAGAGATTATCAGTACAGGTTCAGAATAAAGCAGTGGAAGTCTCCATGACCCTGCCTATCCACAATGCTAAATGGGCATTAGATTACTGGTCCATTCAGTTACTGTGTTGTATTTTGTAACCTGTGAATTAAAAGCCTGCAGAGTTGATTTTTATTTTTTTGAATGTACAATTGTAGTACTTAAACTGAAAATAAGGTACAGAGCTCGAAGTGGTAATGGCAGGTTTTATTTTATCCAGTGTTTCTCTGCTATAGTCAAGACCTCACCAGTGTCCAACCTTGCATTCTCTAGAGCAGCCCCAGAGATCTCAACCTGTATAGTCCTTGAATAACCCAATTACCACAAGTGTGCTGCAGCCAGGACAACAGAATGTGATGAGTTCATGGACATCTGTAATAATTTTTCTTCTATGGCAGAAGTTGTCTGTGGAAATAATTTTGGAAGAGAGATGCTTGTTCTACTCTTTTTCAGATACTGTATCTGAATTTGGAGACTTTTTCCTGATTGAGAAGAAGTCTTTAGTTTTAGAAAGAAATGTCAAGGAATGATTCACATCACAAAAGCAGAGCTAGGCCCTTAGTCTCTTCTGTATCAGTGGCAACCCACCATTTGTCCTCATTTTGCACATGCCAGATCAGAGAGGAGTCAGGCTTGGAATCAGACCCCTGTGTGCTGGTATGTTGCAGGTAGCAGGAAGTTTTTAATGAACTAGAAGATTTTTCCCTCAGTTTGAGTCTGATTGGAACAGGCTTTGGATAACAGCAGCTCAACAGTTTATTTTGTCATGAATGGAGATTATCTAAGTAACTAAATTTAAAGTAGCATCCAGCATCGCTGTGATTCATGATCTGGAGATTGTTTCAGCTCCAGGATTGTGCTGATTGCTTGTATTGGGATAGGGAAGCCCAGATTCCTGACCATAAGACTGACTTATCAGTGAGCTGGATGTAGGTGCTGGAGGTTTGCTGGGAAGAGTCTCTGTGACTCCCTCCTGTCACAGTCAACATCAGACACGTTAAACCATTATAAACTTATAAAATGCCATCACTGTTTCCATGCTGGATGATACAACTCCGAATTTGAGGTTAAGGGGTATTTTTGATGAGCATCACTGTTACATGAATTCCTAAGAGCAGTAACAAGAAAAAGCTAACTTTGTAATTGCTCAGTGAATACCATTCAAGACTATAAAAGGCTTTTAGTAGCTGCTGTTAATGTACTCTTTTCCAAACTGTTAATTGTCTGGGATCTGTGATATCTTTATGGCATAAAGAGCAGTGAGTTGCAGTGGGACACACCGCATTCTGTTCAGCTTGGTACTTGGAAACACTCAAAAGATATTCAGCAACAGCCACAGCAGTGGAAGCTGCAAAGAATAACAGGTATCATTCTGAGGAATGTTTCCCTTTTGACACTGGTAATTAGGGTTCAGCACAGAGCCCCAGCACATGAAACAGAAGGGTGCTCAATGCTAACCACCGTGGCACTGCAGCAGTTGGACTGGGCAGGAAACAGTGTCTTCCTTCTCTCTTTTATTGTGTGTATTGAGAAAGATTGAGTGTTGACCCTTAGGAATTCTGGGGCATAAATTTTTCTTCTAAAACTATTCAGTGCACTGTGTTGCCAATATAGTAGTAAATAATAATAATAATTTTCAAATGGATAGAATCCTCTCTTTGTTCCCAGCTGGGCAATAAGGAGTTGATAAATGCTGTACTGCCTGGATAAGAATTGGCTTGTTCCATTTACTGCTCTAAATGGTGAAGCATTGTTCCTCGATGACAATGGTTCTTCACTGATGACAGCTCGTCAGCACTCCAGGAACAGAGACAAATGCCTTGTGATCTGTGTCACCAGTGACACATTTGTAGTCATTCCCATAATAGTTCAGTGATGTCTATGTGTGGGCATCGATTGACCCCACTTAGGATGTAGATAGTGAGCCATTGCTCTCTGTCCTCCTCCTAGGTCATAAAAGCAACCTGCTGAGCATTAATATATAATTTTCTTCCTTCCCTTCATGTAAATTTGTTGCTGGAGCAGGAGGGGAAATGGCGCCTTCTAACTGGAGAATATGTGTTGTGTCTATAATATTATACATAAGGATTGGAGCAGGAGATGGAGTCTGGGGTGTGCAGGCAAAGAGAGGAGGTCACAAAGAATGTTCTTCCAGTTTCCTATTACCAGTGGCAGCTTCCTAAGGCACTCAGTGAAGAGGTCTAAATTAATGGTCCAAGTGAGTCATCAGTGAACTGTTAGTGGGAACACATTCATTTGTAGTAATCAGGATTGATTTATGAATAGGACAAAAGGGACCAAATAAGCTATGAAAATGCATGTTGTAGATGTTTTTTCCCCTGATGAATAATTCATCCTCTTCTAGCATCCATGAAAACAAAAACACTGTGCACATAAAAACCCATTAAAAAAGTTAATCCCGCAAATGGCTGAACACGGAGAAAATCAGCTTTTGTTTTAAAAGGTAGATTTTCTCAAATCTTCTCTAATTTGATTTGCCAGTGGGGTATAATTTAAGTCAAACAAGTTAGCAGCATTACGTGCTATATAAAGGTCTAAATATTTAATAGATTTTGATAAACGCCTGCCCCCCAGGATAAAGAGCTAAGGAATGCTCATTTTCCACAGTGCAGAGGGTAAGCTAAACCCAATAGAAATGGCAAACACAGTGGAGAGGAAGCTTCTGTTCACAGGATATGGTCCTCCAAACCTGGCCTTGGGAGAATTTGCAGTGCACCTACATAATCCTATAAATAATCTGAAATCTAAATAATCCTGCAGAAATGACCTCAGTGAAAATGATGGAGGCTTTTTAGTGACCGTGAAGTCTCATGATATCTACATGCCTGTGAAAATGCCTACAGTGAGCCTCACTTAGGCAGAGCACATGCTGTGGAACATGCAGGATGCTGTGTATTCAAATAACCCTGGTGGCCTTCTGCCCATCTCCTGCTGGATGGACATGTCAGTGGGAAGGGGAGCATCAGTGCCCCTACAGGGACTGGTGCTCCGGAGGAGCTCAGGTGTTCTGTGTAAAACTACATAGGAAGCCTCTGAAAAAATAGAATATGAACTTGGGTGTACTGGATTCTAGGTGGCCACTTTACCCCTAGGCTGCCCAACCCTTGGTACACCTCCTATGTCAACACTAAACAGAGCATCAGAAAGAAGGGAGAAACCTTACACAGAAAGAACAGTGCCACTGGATTGCTTCCTAACTGCCCCCAAAAGTTCAGAGGGGTTGGTTTGTGTTGTTTTATTATTTTTTAATTTTGTAGAAAAATAGTTTGCATTTTAATTTTAGAGGAAGAACCTTCTTCAGCAACCCTGAGGAAGATTAAACATGGCATTTTTCATAGAGACTGTTTATTTGGAAAAGAAAATGAAAATTTGATGAATTTCAATCAGATGTAGCTTGCAGCATTCAAATATTTATGGATTATCAAATTCCCTTTCCCCAGCTCTGCTTCTTAAGTACAGAGCTCATCTTATATGTAATATTAATTCTCATTATTCTTAGACAGTTATTCACTGAATTCTTGTGCAGGCTCAGTTCATCTAGGACCTGGTCTAAATTTCATGAAAATTAAGGGAATGACTTGTACTTGAATTTCAGATCATCTTTTCTTCAGAAGCCTGTTCATTCAGCATGCAAATCCTTGTTATTGTTTTTCTGCAAAGTTTATTTTACTTAAAATCTGTCTGGCAACGTATGCAATACAAGTTGTGTTTTTACCTGTCAGCAGTGGGAAGAACTGTCCTTTTTCCTGGTGGTTGCTGTTCGTTTTGAGCACATCATTTGAGAGTGAGTTGATGTGCTCTACTGTCATATTCTGTGCCACCCTTGTACCCAACGCTACTGACAGGACAATTAGTTAAAGTTGCACATCCTTTTGTACACTTCTTTGTATTTTTTATCAACAATTGTTCTGTTTTCTGAACCCTCATGTTCTGTTGAGTTGAATACACTCCACTGTAATACACAGGATTACATCGTGGTAACAGCATTTTACAAGCATTACAGAAAACATTTTAGGTGTTCAGAAAAGCTGATAGTCCAAGGGTATTTCTTCCAGGCAATTATGAGCTCACGTTGCTGGTGCTCCTGGGTCCACAGATGAGAATTTGTTCCTAGAAAACATATAGCTAGCTTTTTGTTAGTAACATTAGGTACACGTGCTTGCTAAATTACTAGCATTAAACATTTTAACTATAAAATAAGATTTTTTTTTTTGTGCAAATTATAAACTATTTTCCTTTTGAAACCTCCACTTGGTAGCTGATCCTGTTTCCTGGGGTCTCCTCCAGTGAGACGGCACATGAGTCAAAGCAGTCTCTTTACTGCTTCATTAGGAGTTGGGATTACAAACTCCTTTACATGCCCACATTCATAACTGAGTGTTTGCAGAAGCCCAGATTGTTTTTCAGACAAGCAGTGGAGACGTACTTTTCATCTGTGCTTTTGCTTAGGAGCTGTGGCTGGCTTTGTCAGACAAGGCCAAGCGGTATGAAAAGAGTTGCCTCCTTTCTCGAGACCTCAGCAGAAGAGATAGAGAAAAGACCTGCTTGCCAAACACAAGTAGTTTTCCACTTAAACTTGTGTAAGGAGGTGGTGTCAACTGCCGTGACTCATCCCATTTCACTGCAAATACATGTTATTTCACTTGCCTTGACAGCCTTGATCCAAACATCACCATTTGTGCCATTGGGTCCAGGCATTAATGGCTTCTGTGAATTAAATAAGGAAGTCCTGATTTGAAAACCTTTCTTTGATAGCAAGCAGACAATGAGTCAGAGCTATAAGAGAACAGATTTTCCTCCTACCCTCTCCATCTTGCACCCATCCTAACCTTAGTAGCATCTGATTTCTAGAGCTTGGGCTTTTTTTCAATTTCATCTAATTAGCACAGGCACTGAGGTCAGTATTCTAACACCTGACAGACTTTACCAGGGTACACCACAATTACAAGTGCAATTATCTGGTTTTTTTGCTACACTGAAAAATGTAGCATGTGAAAATTAACATAAACCCCCTAACTGTTAGGATGAAAGTGTGGGTGTTAGGGAAGAGGCATCTTCTTCAAGTTTGTAAGGTTTGGGTTTGATGCTTGACTTTTTGAAAGCTTTCCCAGGCATCATTAGGTGATGTGCTTAATTGTTTTGAGCTTGAGTTTATCTGTTCTATCTTGTGATTATCCCACTCCATGATGTATGCAGACTTACACCTGCCAACAGGGGTTGGAGAAAGAGGTTCCTATGCTAGGCAGTAACTTAATGTAAGCAATAGTGCTTCTTTTAAAAGTGCCAACTGCATCCATGAATAATGGAGCCTCCAAACTGTTGTGATTGTGCTGGCTCTCTTTAGTGGGGTCAGCAGCAACTTTTACAGGGTCTTTGTGTAAATCTGCAATTATGAAGTCTTCAGCATGAGAACTATGGGCTGGTTGGCTGACAACCAGGAAAACAAAACATCTTTTTTGAGCAGTGTGTCCTTCCAGTCATTTCTACCTGGCATGTGGTGTAGAGCTAACTTGCATCTTCCTGCAAGAGAATGTAAGCTTGCATCAAGTTGCTTGTCTGGGTACTAAACTAAAACTGTGTGATGAAAATGGTGCATTCATGTTAAATTAAAGAGTAATATCAGTTAAATATAACTATAAAGTACAGTCCTAAGGTAGTCAGAAAACCTGCACAAGAGAAGGGCTATCCCTTTTATTTCTTACATTAAAGGAAACTATAATCTTAGTTTAGAGGAAATTCAGAGCAAATCTATAAAGTCATGTTCAAGCTAAGCTTTGTAAATTTGAAGACAGGCACTTATTTCAGTGTTCAGGCAGGGAGAAAAACACTTCACAGCTGGAAGTGCCTGTTCTTCTCTTCCACAAGATGCACAGAGAAGGGTAATTGATTTAGACTCCTTCAGGACAGGAATGGGTTTTCTGTGTTAGCAAGTGTGAAGCACAAGGTCTTTATCCTAGTGGGGGGATCTCTTTACGCCAGTGATAACAGCAAAGTCTATGCTCTGAAGGCTCCATATGAATGCAAATGTCTTTTCTGCTTCTTTGGCAAATTTGTGTGTCACTGACTGGTGGCAGTCTTTAATAGCTAGTTTGATGAGAACATCCAGACCTTTGTAGTCTGGGACTAGTAAACTAAACCTGCAACTCTCGAGGAATGAGAATTTTTTTGGAATAGTCCTTGACTACGAAATGGGAAACTTACTAAGCTGATACTGAAGGTAAGAGTTCAGTAGTTCTTAGATATCCACAATCCATGTATCTGTATTATCTTCAGCTAGGAAATAATGGTGATGGAAAAGCCCCCCTCCTTTCAATGCCTGTAACCTACTTTTGAGGTTGTTTCATAAAAATACGAAAGAAGGCAGGAGTCATTCATGATACTCCAAAGCATTACATTGATCAATCTGTCCGTATAGTTCATTGAGGCTATTCTTGGATGAAGCAGAGTACCAAAGAGTCAGAGGCTAGTACCAGTGTGTTTGAAGCCAAATGCAGACGTGTGATTATCCCACTCCATGATAGTTTTGTCAGAATGATAAAAAACTGCTTCCTGTAACATTCTTACATGTACTAAAAGTAAATCTTAGGCTTGTACTTAGTGTGTTATGAATAAATAGCACATAACACATTGCCCCACTTCATTTGCTGAAGTGACCAAGAAGATCCGAACAAAGTGAAACAGTCCTCAGTTATACAAATGAACCAGGCTTAGAGTGAATCTGCCTACATTGTTGGAAATCAGCCTTTTTTTTT